>JALMGA010000001.1:144251271-144281271 GCA_023333525.1 Aspidoscelis tigris stejnegeri | reverse complement strand
TAGGGTTAGGGTTAGGGTTAGGGTTAGGGTTAGGGTTAGGGTTAGGGTTAGGGTTAGGGTTAGGGTTAGGGTTACGGTTACGGTTACGGTTACGGTTACGGTTAGGGTGAGGCTTCGGCCTAGGTCTAGGCCTAGGGCTATGACTAGGACTAGGGCTTGGGCTAGGTGTAGGGCTTGGTTAAGGCGAAGGCTAGGGCTAGGGCTAGGGTTAGGGCTTGGTCTAGGGGTAGGGCTAGGGCTAGGGCAAGGGCTAGTGTTGGGCCTAGGTTTAGCATTAGGGCTTGGGCTAGGGCTAGGGTTAATGTTAGGGTTAGGGTTAGAGATAGGGCTAGGTTTAGGGTTAGGGCTGGGCTAGGATTAGGGTTAGGATTAGGGTTAGGTTTAAGTTTAGGTTTAGGTTTAGGTTTAGGTTTAGGTTTAGGTTTAGGTTTAGGTTTAGGTTTAGGTTTAGGTTTAGGTTTAGGGTTAGGGCTAGGGCTAGGGCTAGGGCTAGGGATAAGTTGATTATTAGGCTTAGGGTTAGGGTCAGGGTTAGGGTTATAGTCAGGGTTAGGGTTAGGGTTAGAGTTAGGGTTAGGGTTAGGGTTAGGGGTAAGGTTCGGGTTCGGGTTCGGGCTAGGGTTCGGGTTAGGGTTAGGGTTAGGGTTAGGGTTTGGGCTAGGGTTCGGGTTCGGGTTCGGGATCGGGTTTGGGTTTGGGTTCGGGCTCAGTTTCAGTTTCAGGTTACAGTTAGGGCTAGGGCTAGGGCTATAGCTGGACGAGGGTTAAGGCTAGGGTTAGGGTTAGGGTTAGGGATATGGTTAGGGCTAGGGTTAGGGCTGGGCTAGGCATAGGGTTTGCATTAGGGATATGGTTAGCGTTAGGCTTCGGGTAAGTGTTACGGCGAGGGTTAGGGGTGAAATTAGGTCTATGGCTAGGGCTGGGAGGAGGGCTAACGCTAGGGCTAGGGCTAGGGCTATGGTTTGGTTTAGGGTTAGGTTTAGGGTTAGGGTTAGATTTCTGGCTAGGGCTAGGGCTAGGGTTAGGGTTAGGGTTATAGTCAGGGTTAGGGTTAGGGTTAGGGTTAGGGTTAGGGTAAGGTTAGGGTTAGGGTTAGGGTTAGGGTTAGGGTTAGGGTTAGGGTTAGGGCTAGGGCTAGGTTTTGGGTTAGGGCTACAGCTAGGGGTATTGCTATTACTAGGGCTAGGGATAACACTAGGGTTAGGGTTACGGTTAGGGTTAGGGCTAGGGCTAGGGCTAGGGCTAGGGCTAGGGCTAGGGCTAGGGCTAGGGCTAGGGCTAGGGCTAAATTTGGGGTTAGAGTTAGGGTTAGGGTTAGGGTTAGGGTTAGGGTTAGGGTTAGGGTTAGGGTTAGGGATAGGGTTAGGTTTAGGGTTTGGATTAGAGTTAGGGTTAGGGTTAGGGTTAGGGCTAGGGCTAGGGCTAGGGCTGGGCTAAAGTTGGGGTTAGAGTTAGGGTTAGGGTTAGGGATAGGGTTAGGGTTTGGGTTAGAGTTAGGGTTAAGATTAGGGTTAGGGTTAGGGTTAGGGCTAGGGCTAGGGTTCGGTTTATGGTAGTGGATAGGGTTGGGTTTAGGGTTAGGTTTAGGGCGAGGGTAAGGGCTAGAGCTAGTCCTAGGGTTAGGCCTAGGGCTAGGAGTAGGGCAAGGGTTAGGGCTAGGGCTAGGCTTAGGGTGAGTGCAAGGGCTAGGCCTAGGTTTAGGGTTAGAGTTAGGTTTAGGTTTAGGTTTAGGTTTAGGTTTAGGTTTAGGTTTAGGGTTAGGGTCAGGGTTAGGCCTAGGCCTAGGCCTAGGTCTAGGTCTAAGACTAGGAGTAGGGGTAGGGCTAGAGCTAGGGCTCAGGATACGGCTACTGCTAGGGGTAGGGGTGGGCTAGGGCTAGGGCAAGGGCTAGGAGTAGGGCAAGGGTTAGGGCTAGGGCTAGGCTTAGGGTGAGTGCAAGGGCTAGGCCTAGGTTTAGGGTTAGAGTTAGGTTTAGGTTTAGGTTTAGGTTTAGGTTTAGGTTTAGGGTTAGGGTTAGGGTTAGGCCTAGGCCTAGGCCTAGGCCTAGGTCTAGGTCTAAGACTAGGAGTAGGGGTAGGGCTAGAGCTAGGGCTCAGGATACGGCTACTGCTAGGGGTAGGGGTGGGCTAGGGTTAGGGTAAAGGCTAGGGTTAGGGGTAGGGCTACGGCTAGGCCTACGCATAGGACTAGGGCTCGGGCTCGGGCTAGCACTATGGGAAGGGCTAGGGCTAAGGCAAGGCTAAGTCTTAGGTCTAGTTGTATAGTTAGGGATAAGATTAGCATTACGGCTAGGGCTAGGGCTAGGGTTCGTGTTACGGGTAGGGTTAGGGCTTGGGTTAGGGCTAGGGTTAGGGTTAGGGTTAGGGTTAGGGTTAGGGGTAGTTTTAGGTTAGAGTTAGGGTTAGGGTTAGGGTTTCGGTTAAGCCTAGGCCTAGGTCTAGGGCTAGGGCTACGACTAGGACAAGTGCTAGGGCTAGGGCTAGGACTAGGGCTAGTCTTAGGGTTCAGAGTTGGGCTAGGATTTGTGTTAGGGTTTGTCTTAGAGTTAGGGCTAGGGCTAGGGTTAGGTTTAGGGCTAGCGCTGGGTCTAGGGCTTGGCAAATGTTAGGGTTAGCCTTAGGGTTAGCGTTAGGTTTAGGGCTTGGGCTAGGACTAGGTCAAGGTTTAGAGTTAGGGTTAGGCTTAGGCTTAGCGCTGCTGGTAGGGCTAGGGTTAAGATTAGGTTTAGGTTTAGGTTTAGGGTTAGGGTTAGGGATAGGAACAGGGATAGGGATAGGGTTAGGGATAAGTTTATTGTTAGGGTTAGGGTTAGGGTTAGGGTTAGGGTAAGGGCAAGGACTAGGGCAAGGGCTAGGGATAACACTAGGGTTAGGGTTAGGGCTAGGGCTAGGGCTAGGGCTTTTGCTAGGGCTAGGTGTAGGCCTAGGGCAAGGGCTAGGGCCAGGGCTAGGCTTAGGCTTAGCGCTGGCGGTAGGGCTAGGTTTAGGTTTAGGTTTAGGTTTAGGTTTAGGTTTAGGTTTAGGTTTAGGTTTAGGTTTAGGTTTAGGTTTAGGGTTAGGATTTGGGTTAGGGTTAGGGTAAGGGCTAGGGCTAGGGCTAGGGCTAGGGATAAGTTGATTATTAGGCTTAGGGTTAGGGTCAGGGTTAGGGTTATAGTCAGGGTTAGGTTTAGGGTTAGAGTTAGGGTTAGGGTTAGGGTTAGGGTTAGGGTTAGGGGTAAGGTTCGGGTTCGGGTTAGGGCTAGGGTTAGGGTTAGGGTTAGGGTTAGGGATAGGCTTAGGGTTTGGCTTAGAGTTAGGGTTGGGGTTGGGGTTAGGGTTAGGGTTAGGGTTAGGGTTAGGGTTAGGGTTAGGGTTAGGGTTAGGGTTAGGGTTAGGGTTAGGGTTAGGGTTAGGGTTAGGGTTAGGGTTAGGGTTAGGGCTAGGGCTAGGGCTAGGGCTAGGGCTAGGGCTAGGGTAGGGCTAGGGCTTGGGCTAGAGATAAGATTAGGGTTAGGGTAAGGGTTAGGGTTAGGGATAGGAACAGGGTTAGGTATAAGGTTAGGGATAAGTTTATTGTTAGGGTTAGGGTTAGGGTTAGGGTTAGGGTTAGGGTTAGGGTTAGGGTAAGGGCAAGGACTAGGGCTAGGGTTAGCGATAGAGATAGGGCTAGGGCTAGGGATAACACTAGGGTTAGGGTTAGGGTTAGGGATAGGGATAGGAACAGGGATAGGTATAAGGTTAGGGATAAGTTTATTGTTAGGGTTTGGGTTTGGGTTCGGGGAAGGGCAATGACTAGGGCTAGGGATAGGGATAGAGATAGGGCTAGGGCTAGGGATAACACTAGGGTTAGGGTTAGGGTTAGGGTTAGGGTGAGGGTGAGGGTTAGGGTGAGGCTTCGGCCTAGGTCTAGGTCTAGGGCTATGACTAGGACTAGGGCTTGGGCTAGGTGTAGGGCTTGGTTAAGGCGAAGGCTAGGGCTAGGGCTAGGGTTAGGGCTTGGGCTAGGGGTAGGGCTAGGGCTAGGGCTAGGGCAAGGGCTAGTGTTGGGCCTAGGTTTAGCGTTAGGGGTTGGGCTAGGGCTAGGGTTAATGTTAGGGTTAGGGTTAGAGATAGGGCTAGGTTTAGGGTTAGGGCTGCGCTAGGATTAGGGTTAGGATTAGGGTTAGGTTTAAGTTTAGGTTTAGGTTTAGGTTTAGGTTTAGGTTTAGGGTTAGGGTTAGGGTTAGGATTTGGGTTAGGGTTAGGGTTAGGGTAAGGGCTAGGGCTAGGGCTAGGGATAAGTTGATTATTAGGCTTAGGGTTAGGGTCAGGGTTAGGGTTATAGTCAGGGTTAGGGTTAGGGTTAGAGTTAGGGTTAGGGTTAGGGTTAGGGTTAGGGTTAGGGGTAAGGTTCGGGTTTGGGTTAGGGCTAGGGTTAGGGTTAGGTTTAGGGTTAGGGTTAGAGTTAGGGTTTGGGCTAGGGTTCGGGTTCGGGTTTGGGTTCGGGTTCGGGCTCAGTTTCAGTTTCAGGTTACGGTTAGGGCTAGGGCTAGGGCTATAGCTGGACGAGGGTTAAGGCTGGGGTTAGGGTTAGGGTTAGGGATATGGTTAGGGCTAGGGTTAGGGCTGGGCTAGGCATAGGGTTTGCATTAGGGATATGGTTAGCGTTAGACTTCGGGTAAGTGTTACGGCGAGGGTTAGGGGTGAAATTAGGTCTAGGGCTAGGGCTAGGAGGAGGGGTAACGCTAGGGCTAGGGCTATGGTTTGGTTTAGGGTTAGGGTTAGGGTTAGGGTTAGATTTCTGGCTAGGGCTAGGGCTAGGGTTAGGGTTATAGTCAGGGTTAGGGTTAGGGTTAGGGTTAGGGTTAGGGTAAGGTTAGGGTTAGGGTTAGGGTTAGGGCTAGGGCTAGGTTTTGGGTTAGGGCTACAGCTAGGGGTATTTCTATTACTAGGGCTAGGGATAACACTAGGGTTAGGGCTAGGGCTAGGGCTAGGGCTAGGGCTAGGGCTAGGGCTAGGGCTAGGGCTAGGGCTAGGGCTAGGGCTAAAGTTGGGGTTAGAGTTAGGGTTAGGGTTAGGGTTAGGGATAGGGTTAGGTTTAGGGTTTGGATTAGAGTTAGGGTTAGGGTTAGGGCTAGGGCTAGGGCTAGGGCTAGGGCTAAAGTTGGGGTTAGAGTTAGGGTTAGGGTTAGGGATAGGGTTAGGGTTTGGGTTAGAGTTAGGGTTAAGATTAGGGTTAGGGTTAGGGTTAGGGTTAGGGTTAGGGCTAGGGTTCGGTTTATGGTAGTGGATAGGGTTGGGTTTAGGGTTAGGTTTAGGGCGAGGGTAAGGGCTAGAGCTAGTCCTAGGGTTAGGCCTAGGGCTAGGAGTAGGGCAAGGGTTAGGGCTAGGGCTAGGCTTAGGGTGAGTGCAAGGGCTAGGCCTAGGTTGAGGGTTAGAGTTAGGGTTAGGTTTAGGGTTAGGGTTAGGCCTAGTCCTAGGTCTAGGTCTAAGACTAGGAGTAGGGGTAGGGCTAGAGGTAGGGCTCAGGATACGGCTACTGCTAGGGGTAGGGGTGGGCTAGGGTTAGGGTAAGAGCTAGGGTTAGGGGTAGGGCTACGGTTAGGCCTACGCGTAGGACTAGGGCTCGGGCTCGGGCTAGCACTATGGTAAGGGCTAGGGCTAGGGCAAGGCTAAGTTTTAGGTCTAGTTGTATAGTTAGGGATAAGATTAGCATTACGGCAAGGGCTAGGGCTAGGGTTCGTGTTATGGGTAGGGTTTGGGCTAGGGTTAGGGCTAGGGTTAGGGGTAGGGGTAGGGGTAGGGGTAGTTTTAGGTTAGAGTTAGGGTTAGGGTTAGGGTTAGGGTTTCGGTTAGGCCTAGGCCTAGGCCTAGGCCTAGGGCTAGGGCTACGACTAGGACAAGGGCTAGGGCTAGGGCTAGGACTAGGGCTAGTATTAGGGTTCAGAGTCGGGCTAGGATTTGTGTTAGGGTTTGTCTTAGAGTTAGGGGTAGGGTTAGGGTTAGGTTTAGGGCTAGCGCTAGGTCTAGGGCTTGGCAAATGTTAGGGTTAGCCTTAGGGTTAGCGTTAGGTTTAGGGCTAGGGCTAGGACTAGGGCAAGGTTTAGAGTTAGGGTTAGGGTTAGGCTTAGCCCTGCCGGTAGGGCTAGGGTTAAGATTAGGTTTAGGTTTAGGGTTAGGGTTAGGGATAGGAACAGGGATAGGGATAGGGTTAGGGATAAGTTTATTGTTAGGGTTAGGGTTAGGGTTAGGGTAAGGGCAAGGACTAGGTCTAGGGCTAGGGATAACACTAGGGTTAGGGTTATGGTTAGGGCTAGGGCTAGGGCTTTTGCTAGGGCTAGGTGTAGGTCTAGGTCTAGGTCTAGGGCTAGGCTTAGTCTTAGCGCTGGCGGTAGGGCTAGGGTTAAGATTAGGTTTAGGTTTAGGTTTAGGTTTAGGTTTAGGTTTAGGTTTAGGTTCAGGTTTAGGTTTAGGTTTAGGTTTAGGTTTAATTTTAGGTTTAGGGTTAGGGTTAGGGTTAGGGTTAGCGTAAGGGCTAAGGCTAGGGCTGGGGCTGGGCTAGGGTTGGGGGTAGGGGTAGGGGTAGGGTTAGGGCTAGCGCTCGGGCTAGCACTAGGGCTAGGGCTTGGGCTCGGGCTGGGCTAAAGTTGGGGTTAGGGTTAGGGTTAGGGTTAGGGCTAGTGTTAGGGTTTGGGTTAGTGTTAGGGTTAGGGTTAGGGTTAGGGTTAGGGTTAGGGCTAGGGCTAGGGCTAGGGCTAGAGTTGGGCTTGGGTTGGGGTTAGGGTTAGGTTTAGGGCTAGCGCTAGGGCTAGGGGTAGGGGTAGCACTAGGGCTAGGGCTAGGGCTTGGGCTAGGCTGGGCTAAAGTTGGGGTTAGGGTTAGGGTTAGGGTTAGGGATAGGGTTAGGGTTAGGGTTTGGGTTAGAGTTAGGGTTAGGGTTAGGGTTAGGGTTAGGGTTAGGGCTAGGGCTAGGGCTAGGGTAGGGCTAGGTCTTGGGCTAGAGATAAGATTAGGGTTAGGGTTAGGGATAGGGATAGGAACAGGGATATGTATAGGGTTAGGGCTACGTTTATTGTTAGGGTTGTGGTTAGGGTTAGGGTTAGGGTAAGGGTAAGGGTAAGGGTAAGGGCAAGGACTAGGGCTAGGGCTAGGGCTAGGGATAGAGATAGGGCTAGGGCTAGGGCTAGGGCTAGGGCTAGGGATAACACTTGGGTTAGGGTTAGGGTTAGGGTTAGCGTTAGGGATAGGAAGAGGGATAGGTATAGGGTTAGGGATAAGTGTATTGTTAGGGTTAGGGTTAGGGTTAGGGTAAGGGCAAGGACTAGGGCTAGGGATAGGGATAGATATAGGGCTAGGACTAGGGATAACACTAGGGTTATTGTTAGGGTTAGGGTTAGGGTTAGGATTAGGGTGAGGGTGAGGGTGAGGGTGAGGCTTCGGCCTAGGTCTAGGCCTAGGGCTATGACTAGGACTAGGGCTTCGGCTAGGTTTAGGGCTTGGTTAAGGCGAAGGCTAGGGCTAGGGCTAGGGTTAGGGCTTGGGCTAGGGCTAGGGCTAGGGCGAGGATTAGGTGTAGGTGTAGGTGTAGGGGTAGGGCTAGGGCTAGGGTCATGGCTGGGCTAGGGTAAGGGTTAGGGTTAGGCCTAGGCCTAGGTGTACGACTAGGACTAGGGCTAGGGCTAGGTTTAGGGCTAGGGTTTGGGCTAGGGTTAGGGCTATGGGTAGGGCTAGGTCTAGGCTTAGGCTTAGGCTTAGGGCTAGCGCTAGGGCTCTAGTTAGAGCTAGGTGTAGGGCTGTGCTAGCTTTAGGATAAAGGTTAGGGTAGAGTTAGGCTTAGGGCTCAGACTACGCCTAGTATTAGCCTTAGGTCTTGGTCTAGGGTAGGGTTAGGGTTAGAATTAGGGTTAGGCTTAGGGCAGGGGTTCTCAACTTGTGGGTCGCGACCCCATTTGGGGTCGAATAAGATTTTTTGTGGGGTTGTGCCGTCTCCCTCTGCCCCCCCGCGCCACTGCCACAGTCGCCACCCCCCCACGTGCCCCCGCCACTCTTGCCATCCCCCCACACCCTCCTCCGCCGCCGCCATCTCCTGGCGCCCCCCTGCGCCATCCGCTGCCCCCTGGTGCCGTCCGCTGCGTCCCAGCGTTCGCTGCCGGCCGGCCAGGTGCAGCAATGCTGTAGGGGGAAGATGTCGTCGTCGTCCTTGGGCGGGCTGGAGTCCTCCTTTCAACCTCCAGCCAGGCGGCCCAGTGGCCTGCCTGGGCCAGGCGGGCTTAAGGAGCTGGTCTATGGCGGAGGTGGCGACGCTGCTGCTGCTGCCTGCCTGCCTTTCCCTGCCCGCTCTGTGGAGAAAAAGTTGCCGCCGCCGCTTCACTCTCCAGCAGCGGCCCGAAGAAGAAGAACAAGAATCCAAGAGAGGGAAGAGAAAACCAGAAAGGGAAGCAGCGAGGAGGCCGTCTTGCCCGGGCTGTGGAGGGGCCGTGCCCGGCTTGCAGCCCCAAAGCACCTCCTCGCTGCTTCCCTTTCTGGAGAGCTGCCCCGCCGGGCCCGTGCGGAGGGCCCCCCTTGCCCGTCGCCCTCCTGCCGCTGCTGGCGGGCTGCTCCCCTCCATGCTCTGGGACTGAGGCAGCGGGCAGACAGGCAGCGCCTCCTCGCTGCTTCCCTTTCTGGTTCTCTCTCCCCTCTCTTGGATTCTTGTTCTTCTTCTTCGGGCTGCTGCTGGAGAGTGAAGACTCGGCGCCTTTCTTCCTCCTCTACCCGGGCCGTGGAGGGGCCGCGCCTGGCTTGCAGCCCCAAAGCGCCTGGAGAGCCGCCCCGCCGGGCTCGTGCGGAGGGCCCCCCTTGCCCGTCTTGCTCAGTTATATCGGGTCCGAACCCGGGCGGCAACACTGGACCGGCGGCGGCAGCAGCCGCAGCACTCATGAGTAGCAAAGCCGGGAACACAAACACGCTGCCGCCACACACAGCACAGACTGAGCAGCAGCTTTCCTTCACTTGGCCCCCCTTCCCTCCCCGGCCGGTACAGTGGCAGTTGCCGGCCTGCATTGGGGCGGGGACATGACCGGCTCATGCTTTCCCTTTATTCTCGCTTCCTTCCTTCCTTCCTTCCTTCCTTCCTTCCTTCCTCCTCCTCTTCTTCTTCACAGCCCGCTAGTAGAGAATCCTGACAGTCGGTCGGGCTTAGTTAGTGAGCCAGTTTGGTTTAGTAGTGGTTAGGGGCCCGGACTCTTATCTAGGAATAGTGGGTTCGATTCCGCTTTCCCCCAAGAAGCCAGCTGGGTGGTCTTGGGCTAGTCACAGCCCTCTTCTGAGCCCTCACAGCCTCACCTACCTCACTGAGTGTCTGTCGTGGGGAGAAGAATGGAAGCTTTGTCAGCCGCTTTGAGTCCCCTTAAATGGGTGAGAAAAGCGAGGTAGAAAAGCCAACTATTATTGCTGCTGTCATTCCGTTATTTTTACTTTTATTAGCGTTGTTATTACTATTGCTGTTATTAAGGTGCATCTTTCAGGCTGGGGTGGGGGGACCGGGGCACTTCTAAGGCCATTTGCTGGTTTTCAAGATAGGCATGAAAATACTAGTAAAATATTCAGTGCCTTTTGTGATTTTACTTTGAGCTGCACCTTTGATAAAAATGGTGATGTCTTCCTGGCCCAGGACAGAGCATTTATGAAACCTTCATCTGGTCAACTATTGGTTCATGCGATTCCCACTTGGCAATTTATAATCATAATTATTTGATTTTGTGTTTGATTATTATCCAGTAATGTTTGATTAATAAAGTTATAAAGTTAATCTTGACATTAAGACTTTGATCCTCTGATTATATGGGAATGTAAAAAAACTTTCTTCATGCCTATCAAAAGTACTAATTTTTCCATTTTGCAAAATTAAAAAAAATCTTTTTCCAAACCCATCTTTTAAAAATGAACTTTGTAAACCACGCATGATTATGGGGTTTTTTGAAGAAGTTAATTCCCCTCTTCTCTCTGCCTCTGTATGGGTGGCAAGACATATGTGTAGTGTAGCACACTTTTATGAGACTTGCCAATTAGATGTCAGTGTTACCTTCTCACTTTTTCTGTACCCCTGCTTGTAAATCTCATGAGGTGCAAACAAATTGAGAAGTCCTGTCACATTTGCAGGAACTTTGTGAATCCTCATGTATGTAGTGCTTTCACTGTGGATTCCTCAGTGGCTCCACCTGTGGCCCCGCCCATTGGCCCTGCCCCCACAACCTGCCCCCACCCCCTGGCCCGTGGCCCCACCCAGTGGCCCCGCCCCCGTGGCTTGGGGTCCCTGCAGCATGGGGAGCTGCATTGTGGGGTCATGGCATTGGGAAGGTTGAGAACCACTGGGTTAGGGTTACGGCTAGGGCTAGGGCTAGGGCTAGGTCCAGGGCTGGGCTCAGGGTACGGATAGGGTTAAGGTTAGGGCTAGGGCTAGGGCTAGGGTTAAGGTTAGGGTTACAGTTAGGGGGAGGGTTAGGGCTACGGCAAGGGCTAGGGCTAGGGTTAGGGCCAGGGCTGGTGCCACGATGCCCAGCGTTCCAGTAAGTGCCTGCCCTCTCTGAGGAGTAGCTTGGCCCTGTTAGGATGCTGGGTTCATGCAACGGCCAAGTGAATACTACAGTGTGGACACAAAACACTGGTAGCAAGTGTTTCAACAGTAAACTAAAATAAGTTTATTATTATACACAAGCAATACTAGAAGATAATAAGGTTCAGGTATTTGTTGGGTTAACTCAGGTTTAACTCAGTAAGTCTCTTAAGGCTAGGAGCTACCCCTTTCTCCAAAGGAAAATAGTTCCCCTTTTAAAAGACAAACCTCTCCACGTTCCTCTCCCTCTGGCTTGCTTCTGCCACAGCTCAAGCCAAGCCAGTGTACCCAACCGTGGCCCTAGATGATCACAAGGCACGGCCTGTCCTTGCTTGCCCGATCATCCAGTCTAGTCAGTTGCTAGTGAAGTCTTCCACCAAGATCTTCCAGCCAAAAGACCCCTGATCTACTTCTGGGCCAGCTCCCTCAGGATTTCAGCTCTTCTTCTGATTTCAGCTCTTGTCCCAGCATGTAGACATAGTCTGCTGTCTTCTGTGTTCCTTTATACACACATCCCTGACCCTGATTGGCTGTAACCGCAATAAAATGCTGCTGGAGATTCCTAACAAAGGTTGCTGTCCCTCCATCCTGATTGGTGGGGACTCCTATTCTAGCCCCTCCAGTACTCAGATCCCCGGACAGCTTTTCCCTCCAAAACCTTACTCCAGCCAATCACTGCAATAGGGCCCGTACAGGATTTCCCGCTCTTTTTGGAGCCCAAATCCCAGGGTTTGCAACAAGCTGTTTGCAACAAGGCTGGCTATTGCAGCTTGCAAGAAGCCTGCAAAGCCAGAAAGCAAAGCAGTTTGCAGCCTGTACCCTGAAACCGTCACAGCTGGGCTAGGGTTAGGGTTAGGGTTAGGGTTAGGGTTAGGGTTACAGCTACGGTTAGGGTTAGGGTTAGGGTTAAAGTTAGGGTAAGGGTTAGCGTTAGCGTTAGGGATAGGGTTAAGCTTAGGCCTAGGCCAAGGGCTACGACTAGGACTAGGGCTACGGCTAGGGCTAGGGTTGGGCTAGGGTTAGGTTTAGGCTGAGGGTTAGGGTTAGCATTAGCGTTAGGACTAAAACTAGGACTAGGACTAGGACTAGGACTAGGGTTACGACTAGGACTAGGGCTAGGGCTAGGGCTAGGGCTAGGGCTAGGGCTAGGGCTAGGGCTAGGGCTAGGGCTAGGGCTAGGGCTAGGGCTAGGGCTAGGGCTAGGGCTAGGGCCAGGGCCAGGGCCAGGGCTAGGGTTGGGACTTGGTTTAGCGTTAGGGCTAGGGTTAGGTCTAGCTGTAGGGTTAGGGTTACAGTTAGCGTTAGGGTGAGGGTGAGGTGAGGGTTCGGGTTCGGGTTAGGGCTAGGGCTAGGGCTAGGGCTAGGGTTAGGGTTAGGGTTAGGGTTAGGGTTAGAGTTAGGGTTATTGTTAGGGTCAGTGTTAAAGTTAGGGTTAGGGTTAGGGTTAGGGCTAGGCCTAGGCCTAGGGCTAGGCATAGGCATAGGGCTACAACTACGGCTAGGGCTAGGGCTAGGGCTAGGGTTAGGGCTAGGGCTAGGGCTTATGGCTAGGGCTAGGGCTAGGGCTAGGGCTAGGGTTATGTTTGGGTTTAGGGCTAGGGCTAGGGCTAGGGCTAGGGCTAGCGCCAGGGCTGGGCTGGGGTTAGGGTTAGGGTTAGGGTTAGGGTAAGGGTAAGGGTAAGGGTTAGGGTTAGGGTTAGGGTTAGGGTTAGGGTTACAGTTAGGGTTAGGATTAGAGTGAGGGTTAGGCCTAGGCCTAGGCCTAGGGCTACGACTAGGACTAGGAACGTTTGCTACTCTGGTTCTTATTGACCTTTCTGCACGTGATGATTTCAAGGTGCTGTCTCCAGTCCATTACCCTGGGATATATACTATCCAGAGTTGGCTGCATTCCCTCACTGCTGCATCTGCCATGGACAGCCAGCTAGAGCCCTGATGCTTATTCTACCCATTAAGATCGGTTTTGGAACACCCACAATGGTAGGAGCATAGTTGACACTATTCTTAGTGTTGCCAACCCAGGGAAATGTCTTTCCCCAATGGCGCGGAAAGGATGGCGGCGGATTGTGTTCTTCTGGCCTGGCAGGGGTGAGCTAGCACATAGTCAATTGTCAGGGCCTCTTTCGGAACTTTTACTACGCTGGCCCTTATTGACATTTCTGCACTTGATCATTTCAGGCTTCTGTCTCCTAGCCCTAGTTGTAGCCCTAACCCTATGACTAACCCTAACCCAAACACTAACTGTAACCATAACCCTAACCCTAGCCCAGCCCTGGTCCTACTCCTAGCCCTTGCCGTACCCCTACCCCTACCCCTACCCCTACCCCTACCCCTACCCCTACCCCTACCCCTACCCCTACCCCTACCCCTACCCCTACCCCTAGCCCGACCCCTACCCCTACCCCTAGCCCTCACCCTTGCCCTAACCTTAACCCTATTCCTACCCCAATCCCAGCCCTGGACCTAGCCCTAGCCCTAGACTTAGCGTTAACCTAACCCTAACCCTAACCCTAACCCTAACCCTAACCCTAACCCTAACCCTAACCCTAACCCTAACCCTAACCCTAACCCTAACCCTAACCCTAACCCTAACCCTAACCCAAACCCCAACCCCAACCCTAACCCTAACTCTAACCCTAGCCCAACCCTAGCCGAAGCCCTAGCCTTGCGCTAACCCTATCCTGAGCCATAAGGCTAACCCTAGCCCGATCCCAAAACCTAGCCCTAGCCCTAGCCCTAGCCCTAGTCCTAGTCATACCCCTAGGCCTAGGCCTAGAACTAGGCCTAACCCTAACCCTAACCCTAACCCTAACCCTAACCCTAACCCTAACCCTAACCCTAACCCTAACCCTAACCCTAACCCTAACCCTAACTCTAACTCTAACCCTAACCCTAACCCTAACCCTAACCCTAACCCTAAACCAACCCTAACCCTAACCCTAGCCGTAGCCCTAGCCGTCGCCGTCCCTGTAGCTGTACTACTAACCCAATCCCAGCCTTAACCCTAGCCCTAGAACTCACCGTAGCCCTAGCCCTAGCCCTAGTCCGAGCCCTAGCCCTAGCCCTAGCCCTAGCCCTAGCCCTAGCCCTAGCCCAAACCCTAAGCCTAAGCCTAAGCCTAAGCCTAAGCCTAAGCCTAGCCCTAGCCCTAGCCCGAAGGCTAACCTAGCCCTAGCCCTAGACTTAGCCCTAAGGCTAACCCTAGCCTACCCTGAGCCTTAGCCCGAGTCCTAGTCCAAGCCCTAGCCCTAGCTGTAGCCCTAAGGCTAATCCTAGCCTAGCCCGAGCCTTAGCCTTAGCCTGAGCCCGAGCCCTAACCTTAGCCCTAGCCCTACACCTAGTCCTAGCCCTAGCCCTAAGCCTAACCGGTCCTAGCCGTAGCCCTAGCCGTAGCCCTAGCCCTAGCCTTAACCCTAACCCTAACCCTAACCCTAACCCTAACCCTAACCCTAACCCTAACCCTAACCCTAACCCTAAACCTAAACCTAATCCTAACCCTAGCCTTAGTCCTAACCTTAAACCTAACCCTAACCCTGACCCTAACCCTAAACCTAACCCTAGCCCTAACTCTACCCCTACCCCTACCCCTAGCCCTAGCACTGTCCCTAGACCTAGTCCGAGCCCTAGCCCTAAGCCTAATGCTAACATAAAACCTAACCCTAGCTGTAAACCTGACCCTATCTCTATCCCTATACGTAACGCTAACCTTAACCCTAACCCTAACCCTAGCCTAACCCTGACCCTAGGACCATCCCTTGCCCTAACCCTAACCCTAACCCTAACCCTAATCCTAACCCTAACCCTAAACCTAATCATAACCCTTACCCTAACCCTAACCCAAATCATAACCCATGCGCTACCCCTAGCCTTAATCCTAATCCTAATCCTAACCCTAACCCTAATCCTCATCCCAACCCTAACCCTAACCATAACCATAACCCTATTCATAACCCTAACCCTAACCCTAACCCTTGCCCTAACCCTAACCCTAACCCTAACCCTAACCCGAACCCTAACCCGAACCCGAACCCTAATCCTGACTCTAACCATACGCCTAACCCTAACCCTAGCCCTAGCCCTAGCCCTAACCCTAACCCTAACCCTAACCCTAACCCTAACCCTAACCCTAACCCTAACCCTAACCCTAACCCTAACCCCAAACCCAACCCTAACCGTAACCATACCCTCACCCTGACCCTAGGCCCATCCCTTGCCCTAGCCCTAACCCTAATCCTCACCCTAACACAAAACGTAACCCTAACTCTAAACCTAGCCCTTGCCCTAACCCTAACCCTACCCTAGCCCTAACGCTAACCCTAACCATTTCCCAGCCCTAGACCTAGACCTAGCGCTAGCCGTAACCCTAACCCTCACCCTAGCCCTAACTCTAACACAAACCTTAACACTAAACATATCCCTACTCTTAACCCTAAGACTAAGCTTAGCCCTAATCCGAGCCCTAGCCCTAGCATTAGTCCTAATCGTAGCCCTAGGCCTAGGCCTAACCAAAACCCTATCCCTATCCCAATCCCTAACCCTATACATAATCCTAACCCTTTCCCCAACCCTAACCCTAACCCTAACCCTACACCTAAACCTAACCGTAACCCTAACCCTAACCCTAACTCTAAACGTAGCCCTAGCCCTAACCCTAGCCTTAATCCTAATCCTAACGCGAACCCTAACCCTAATCCTAATCCTAACCATAACCATAACCATAGCCCGAACCCTAACCCAAATCATAACCCATGCGCTACCCCTAGTCTTAATCCTTATCCTAATCCTAATCCTAACCCTAATCCTAACACTAACCCTAATCCTAACCATAACCCTAACCATAACCCTATTCATAACCCTAACCCTAACCCTAACCCCAACCCCAACCTTAACCCTAGCCCTAACCCTAACCCTAGCCCTAGCCTTAACCCTAACCCTAGCCCTAGCCCTAGCCCTAACCTTAAACCTAATCCTAACCCTTACCCAAACCTTAAACCTAACCTTAGCCCGAACCCTAACCCAAATCATAACCCATGCGCTACCCCTAGCCTTAATCCTAATCCTAACCCTAACCCTAACCCTAATCCTAATCCTAATCCTAATCCTAATCCTAACCCTAACCCTAACCCTAATCCTAATCCTAATCCTAACCCTAACCCCAACCCCAACCCCAACCCTAACCCTAACTCTAGCCCTAACCCTAACCCTAACCCTAACCCTAACCCTAACCCTAATCCTAATCCTAACCATAACCATAGCCGGAACCCTAACCTAAATCATAACCCATGCGCTACCCCTAGCCTTAATCCTAATCCTAATCCTAACCCTAACCCTAATCCTAACCCTAACCCTAATCCTAACGATAACCCTATTCATAACCCTAACCCTAACCCTAACCCTAACCCCAACCCCAACCCTAACCCTAGCCCTAACCCTAGCCCTAGCCATAACCTTAAACCTAATCCTAACCCTTACCCGAACCTTAAACCTAACCTTAGCCCGAACCCTAACCCAAATCATAACCCATGCGCTACCCCTAGCCTTAATCCTAATCCTAACCCTAACCCTAACCCTAACCCTAACCCTAACCCTAACCCTAATCCTAATCACAACCCTAACCCTAACCCTAACCCTAACCATAACCCTATTCATAACCCTAACCCTAACCCTAACCCTAACCCTAACCCCAACCCCAACCCCAACCCTAACCCTAATCCTAACCCTAACCCTTGCCCTAATCCTAACCCTAACCCTAACCCTAACCCTAACCCTAACCCTAACCCTAACCCTAACCCTAACCCTAACCCTAACCCTAACCCTAACCCTAACCCTAGCCCTAGCACTAACCCTAACCCTAACCCTAACCCTAACCCTAACCCTAGCCCTAGCCCTAGCCCTAGCCCTAGCCCTAGCCCTAACGCTAATCTTATCCCTAGCCATACACCTAGACTTAAGACTTAGACTTGCCCTAGCCCTAGCCCGGGGATGGCCAACCTATAACACGCATTTCACAGGTGACACGCCAAGACCTTTTGGGTGACACACCTGGTCACCCTGGCACCTTGGCATGTAGTGCTTGCTTGTTCTTGAAGTGTACAAAATACCAACTTTCAATTGAAATTTAGCAAATGTAAAGAATTGTTTATTTTTGCTTTTAATAAAATACATACATCAAAAATATAACTTTTTTACTAGAGCTACAAATATCACAAAATTATGGATATTTCTAGATGTAACACAGCAAACGAGTTAAGCTAGGTTTTCTTGCGAATTTTGACACACCGATCTCAAAAGGTTGGCCATCACTGCCCTAGCCCTTACCATAGTGCTAGCCCGAGCCCGAGCCCTAGTCCTAGGCGTAGGCCTAGCCGTACCCCTACCCCTACCACTAGCCTTTACCCTAACCCTAGCCCACGCCTACCCCTAGCATTAGCCGTATCCTGAGCCCTAGTTCTAGCCGTACCCCTACTCCTAGTCTTAGATCTAGGCCTAGGCCTAGGCCTAACCCTAACCCTAACTCTAACCCTAACCCTAACCCTAGGCCTAGCCCTCGCACTCACCCTAAGCCTAGCCCTAGACTAACCCTTGCCCTACTCCTAGCCCTAGGCCTAAACTTGGACTAGCTCTAGCCCTTGCCCTTGCCCTCGCCCTAACCCTAACCCTAAACTCAACCCTATCGACTACCATAAATCGAACCCTAGCCCTAGCCCTAACCCTAACCCTAACCTTAACTCTAGTCCAAACCGAAACCCTATCCCTAAACCTAACCCTAACCCTAACCCCAACTTTAGCCCAGCCCGAGCCCGAGCCCTATCCCTAGCGCTAACCCTAGCGCTAGCCCTAACCGTAACCCTAACCCTAACGCCAACCCTAACCCTAATTCTAGTGTTATCCCTAGCCCTAGCCCTAGCCCTAACATTAACCCTAACCCTATCCCTAACCCTAACCCTAACCCCAGCCTTAGCCCAGCCCTAGCCCTAGCCCTAACCATAACACTAACACTAACCCTAACCCTAATCCTAGTGTTATCCCTAGCCTGAGCCTTAGCTCTAGCCCTAGCCCTAGCCCTTGCCCTAGCCCTAACATTAACCCTAACCCTAACCCTAACCCTAACCCTAACCCTAACCGAATCCTAGCCCTAACCCTAACCCTAACCGAAACCCTAACCCTAACCCTAACCCCAAACCTAGCCCAGCCCTAGACCTAGCCCTAGCCCTAGCCCTAACCCTAACCCTAACCCTAACCCTAACCCTAGTGTTATCCCTAGCCCTAGCAATAGCAATAGCCCTAGCTGTAGCCCTAACCCAAACCCTAGCCCTAGCCCTAACACTAACCCTAACCCTAACCCTAACCCTAACCCTGACTGTAACCCTAACGCTAACCCTAGCCCTAGCCCTAGCCAGAACTTTAACTCTAACCCTAACCCTAACCCTAACCCTAGCCCTAACCCTAAACCAAACCGTAGCCCTAGCCCTAGCCCTAGCGTTAGCCCTACTCCTAGCCCTAGCCCTAGCCCTAATTTCACCCATAACCGTCGCCGTAACGCTTACCTGAAGCCTAACGCTAACCATATCCCTAATGCAAACCCTAGGCTTAGCCCAGCCCTAACCCTATCCCTAACCTTAGCCCTAACCCTAACCCTAACCCTAACGCAAACCCTAACCCTAACCCTAACTTTAACCCTAGGCCTAGGCCTAGCCCTCGCACTCTCCCTAAGCAGAGCCCTAACCCTAACCCTTGCCCTACTGCTAGACCAAGGCCGAACCCTAGCTGTAGCCCTAGCCCTCTCGCTCGCCCAAAACCTAGGCCCGAGCCTAGCCCTAGCCCTAGCCCTTATATTACCCCTAACCCTAACCCTAAACGCAACCCTATCCAATACTCTAAACCGAACCCTAGCCCTAGCTCTAGTCCTAACCCTAACCCTAATCCAAGCCCTAACCCGATCCCTATCCCTATCCCTATCCCTATCCCTATCCCTATCCCTATCCCTATCCCTATCCCTATCCCTAACCCTAACCCTAACCCTAACCCTAACGCTAACGCTAACCCTAACGCTAACCCTAACCCTAACCCTAACCCTAACCCTAACCCTAACCCTAACTTTAGCCCAGCCCTGGCCCACGCGGACCTCTAGCGGTAGGGCTAGCCCTAGCCCTAGCCCTAACCCTACCTCTAGTGTTATCCCTAGCCCTAACCCTAGCCCCAGCCCGAACATTAACCCTAAACCTAACCCTAAACCAAACCCTATCGAATACCCTAAACCGACTCATAGACCTAAACCTAACTCTTAACCCTAACTCTAAACACAACCCTAACCCTATCCCTTACCCTAACCCTAACCCTAACCCCAACGTTATCCCTATCCCTATCCCTATCCCTATCCCTATCCCTATCCCTATCCCTATCCCTATTCCCATCCCTATCCCTATCCCTATCCCTATCCCTATCCCTATCCCTATCCCTATCCCTAGTCCTTGCCCTTACCCTTACCCTAACAATAAACATATCCCTAACCCTAACCCTATCCCTATCCCTATCCCTATCCCTACGCCTACGCCTACGCCTACCCCTAACCCTACCCCTACCCCTACCCCTAACCCTACCCCAACCCTAAACCTAACTCTAACCCTAACCCTAATCGTAACCCTAGCCTTAGCCCTGGCCCTAGCCAAAGCCCTAGCCCTAGCCGTAGCCTAGGCTAGTCATAGACCTAGCCCTAACCCTAACCCTAACCCTAATCTTATCACTAGCCCAAGCCCTAGTCTTAGCCCTAGCCCTAGCCTTAACCCTAACCCTAATCCTAACTCTAACCCAAACCATAACCCTATCCCAAACCCTAACCCGAACTTTAGCCCAGCCCTAGCCCAACCCCTAGACCTAGACCTAGTGCTTCCCCTAGCCCTAGCGCTAGCCCTAACCCTAACCCTAACCCTAAAACCGACCCAAGCCCAGACCTAGCCCTAGCCCGAGCCCTAGCCCTAGCCCTAACCCTAACCCTAACCGTAACCGTAACCGTAACCGTAACCGTAACCGTAACCGTAACCGTAACCCTAACCCTAACCCTAACCCTAACACTAGCCCTAACCCTAACCCTAACCCCAACTTTAGCCCAGCCCTAGCCCAAGCCCTAGCCCTAGTGCTAGCCCTAGCGCTAGCCGTAACCCTAACCCTAACCCTAACCCTAACCCTAACCCCAACCCAACCCAGCCCCAGCCCCAGGCCCAGCCCTAGTCCTAGCCCTAGCCCTAGCCCTAGCCCTAGCCCTAGCCCTAGCCCTAACCCTAACCCTAACCCTAACCCTAACCCTAACCCTAACCCTAACCCTAACCCTAACCCTAACCCTAACCCTAACCCAACCCTAGCCCTAGCCCAAGCCCTAACCTTAAACCTAACCCTTACCCTTACCCTAAACATAAACCCAACATTAGCCCTATCCCTATCCCTAACCCTAACCCTAGCCCTAGCCTTAATCCTAACCCTAATCCTAACCCTAACCCTAACCATAGCCCTAACCCTAACCCTAACCCTAACCCTAACCTTAACTCTAACCCTAACCCTAACTCTAAACCTAGCCCTAGCCCTAGCCCTAGCCGTAGCCCTAGCCCTAGCCCTAAACCTAACCTTAACGCTAACCCTAACATTTGCCAAGCCCTAGACCTAGACCTAGCACTAGCCCTAAACCTAACCCTAACGCTCACCCTAGCCCTAACTCTAAGACAATCCCTATCACCAACCCTAGACCTACTCTGAACCCTAAGACTAAGCCTAGCCCTAGTCCTAGCTGTAGCCCTAGCACTAGCCGTAGCACTAGTCCTAGTCGTAGCCCTAGGCCTAGGCCTAACCGAAACCCTATCCCTATCCCTATCCCTAACCCTAACCCTAACCCTAACCGTAACCGTAACCCTAACCCTAACCCTAACCCTAACCCTAACCCTAACCCTAACCCTAACCCTAACCCTATCCCTAGCCCTAGCCCTAGCCCTAGCCCTAACGCTAATCTTATCCCTAGCCATACACCTAGACCTAAGACGTAACTTGCCCTAGCCCTAGCCCTAGCCCTAGCCCTAGCCCTAGCCCTAGCCCTAAAGAGAACCCTAACCAAAACCCTAACCCTAACCCTAACTGTAACCCTAACCCTAAAGGTAATTCAAATCGTAACACTAACCCAACCCTAAGCCTACCCCTACCCCTAGACCTCTTCCGAAACCTATCCCTAACCCTAGCCGTAAGTCTAACCCAAACCCTAACACTCGCCCTAAACCTAACCCTAGCCCTACGCTTAAGCCTAGCTCTAGCCCTAGCCCTAGCCGCAGCCCTAGCCGCAGCCCTAGCCGCAGCCCTAGCCCTAGCCCTGGCCCTAGCCCTAGCCCTAGCCCAAGGCGTAGTCCTAGGTGTAGCTCTACCCCTAGCCCTAGCATTTACCCTAACCCTAGCCCAGCCCTAGCCCTAGCCGTATCCGTATCCTGAGGCTTAGCCCTAGCCCTAGCCCTATTCCTAGTCTTAGACCTAGGCCTAGCCCTAGCCCTAACCCTAACCCTAACCCTAACCCTAACCGCAACCCTAAACCTAACCCTAACCCTAACCCTAACTTTAACCCTAGGCCTAGGCCTAGCCCTCACACTCTCCCTAAGCCGAGCCCTAACCCTAACCCTTGCCGTACTGCTAGACCAAGGCCGAACCCTAGCCGTACCCCTAGCCCGCTCCCTCGCCGAAAACCTAGGCCCGAGCCTAGCACTAGCCCTAGCCCTTATATTACCCGTAACCCTAACCCTAAACTCAACCCTATCCAATACTCTGAACCGAACCCGAGCCCTAGCCCTAGCCCTAACCCTAATCCAAGCCCTATCCCTATCCCTATCCCTATCCCTATCCCTATCCCTATCCCTATCCCTATCCCTATCCCTATCCCTATCCCTATCCCTATCCCTAACCCTAACCCTAACCCTAACCCTAACCCTAACTCTAACCCTATCCCTAACCCTAACCCTAACTTTAGCCCAGTACTGGCCCATGCGGAGCCCTAGCGCTAGTGCTAGCGCTAGCGCTAGCCCTAACCCTAACCCTACCTCTAGTGTTATCCCTAGCCCTAACCCTAGCCCCAGCCCGAACATTAACCCTAAACCAAACCCTAAACCAAACCCTATCCAATACCCTAAACCGACTCATAGCCCTAAACCTAACTCTTAACCCTAACTCTAACCACAACCCTAACCCAATCCCTTACCCTAACCCTAACCCTAACCCTAACCCTAACCCTAACCCCAACCCTATCCCTATCCCTATCCCTATCCCTATCCCTATCCCTATCCCTATCCCTATCCCTATCCCTATCCCTATCCCTATCCCTATCCCTATCCCTATCCCTTTCCCTATCCCTAGTCCTTGCCCTTGCCCTTGCCCTTACCCTAACAATAAACATATCCCTAACCCTATCCCTATCCCTATCCCTACCCCTACCCCTACCCCTACCCCTACCCCTACCCCTAACCCTAACCCTAACCCTAATCGTAACCTTAGCCTTAGCCCTGGGCCTAGCCAAAGGCCTAGCCCTAGCCGTAGCCTAGGCTAGTCATAGACCTAGGCCTAGGCCTAACCCTAACCCTAGATCAGCCCAAACGCTAGCGCTACCGCTAGCGGTAGCCCTAACCCTAACCCTAACCCTAATCTTATCTCTAGCCCAAGCCCTAGTCTTAGCCCTACCCCTAGCCTTAACCCCAACCCTAACCCTAACTCTAACACAAACCATAACCCTATCCCAAACCCTAACCCCAACTTTAGCCCAGCCCTAGCCCAACCCCTAGAAATAGACCTAGTGCTACCCCTAGCCCTAGCGCTAGCCCTAAACCTAACCCTAACCCTAAAACCAACCCAAGCCCAGCCCTAGCCCTAGCCCTAGCCCTAGCCCTAGCCCTAGCCCTAGCCCTAGCCCTAGCCCTAGCCCTAGCCCTAGCCCTAGCCCTAGCCCTAGCCCTAGCCCTAGCCCTAGCCCTAACCCTAACCGTAACCCTAACCCTAACCCTAACCCTAACCCTAACACTAGCCCTAACCCTAACCATAATCCTAACCCCAACTTTAGCCCAGCCCTAGCCCAAGCCCTAGCCCTAGCCATAGTGCTAGCCCTAGCGCTAGCCCTAACCCTAACCCTAACCCTAACCCTAACCCTAACCCCAACCCAACCCAGCCCCAGCCCCAGCCCTAGCCCTAGCCCTAGCCCTAGCCCTAGCCCTAACCCTAACCCTAGCCCTAGCCCTAGCCCTAACGCTAATCTTATCCCGAGCCATACACCTAGACCTAAGACTTAGACTTGCCCTAGCCCTAGCCCGGGGATGGCCAACCTATAACATGCATGTCACAGGTGACACGCCAAGCCCTTTTGGGTGACACACCTGGTCACCCTGGCACCTTGGCATGTAGTGCTTGCTTGTTCTTGAAGTGTCCAAAATACCAACTTTCAATTGAAATTTAGCAAATGTAAAGAATTGTTTATTTTTGCTTTTAATAAAATACATATATCAAAAATATAACTTTTTTACTAGAGCTACAAATATCACAAAATTATGGATATTTCTAGATGTGACACAGGACACGAATTAAGCTAGGTTTTCTTGCGAATTTTGACACACCGATCTCAAAAGGTTCAGCATCACTGCCCCAGCCCTTACCGTAGTGCTAGCCCGAGCCCTAGCCCTAGTCCTAGGCGTAGGCCTAGCCGTACCCTACCCCTACCCCTAGCCTTTACCCTAACCCTAGCCCACCCCTACCCCTAGCAGTAGCCGTATACTGAGCCCTAGTTCTAGCCCTACCCCTACTCCTAGTCTTAGACCTAGGCCTAGGCCTAACCCTAACCCTAACCTTAACTCTAACCCTAACCCTAGGCCTAGCCCTCGCACTCACCCTAAGCCTAGCCCTAGACTAACCCTTGCCCTACTCCTAGCCCTAGGCCTAACCCTAGGACTAGCTCTAGCCCTTGCCCTCGCCCTAACCCTAACCCTAAACCCAACCCTATCCACTACCATAAATCGAACCCTAGCCCTAACCCTAACCCTAACCCTAAACCTAACTCTAATCCAAACCGAAACCCTATCCCTAACCCTAACCCTAACCCTAACCCTAAACCCAACTTTAGCCCAGCCCGAGCCCGAGCCCGAGCCCTATCCCTAGCGCTAACCCTAGCGCTAGCCCTAACTGTAACCCTAACCCTAACGCCAACCCTAACCCTAATTCTAGTGTTATCCCTAGCCCTAGCCCTAACCCTAACCCTAACTCTAACCCTAACACTAACCCTAACCCTAACCCTAGCCGTAACCCTAGCCCTAGCCGTAGCCCTAGCCCTAACCTTAAACCTAACCCTTACCCTTACCCTAAACTTAAACCCAACATTAGCCCTATCCCTACCTCTAACCCTCACCCTAGCCCTAGCCTTAATCCTAATCCTAATCCTAATCCTAACCCTAACCCTAATGCTAACCCTAACCATAGCCCTAACCCTAACCCTAGCCGTAACCCTAAACCTAAACCTAACCCTAAACTTAACCCTATCCCCAACCCTAATCCTAGCCTCACCCTGACCCTAGGCCCATCCCTTGCCCTTAAGCTAACCCTAATCCTAACCTTAACGCTAACGCTAACACTAACGCTAACGCTAACCCTAACCCTAACTGAAACCGCAACCCTAAGCCTAACCCTAACCCTAAGCCTAAGCCTAAGCCTAAGCCTAAGCCTAACCCTAACCCTAACCCTAACCCTAACCCTAACCCTAACCCTAACTCTAACCCTAACCCTAACCTTAACCCTAACCCTAAGCTAACCCTAACCCTAACCCTAACTCTAACCCTAACCCTAACTCTAAACCTAGCCCTAGCCCTAGCCCTAGCCGTAGCCCTAGCCCTAGCCCTAGCCCTAAACCTAACCTTAACGCTAACCCTAACATTTGCCAAGCCCTAGACCTAGACCTAGCACTAGCCCTAAACCTAACACTAACGCTCACCCTAGCCCTAACTCTAAGACAATCCCTATCACCAACCCTAGACCTACTCTGAACCCTAAGACTAAGCCTAGCCCTAGTCCTAGCTGTAGCCCTAGCACTAGCCGTAGCACTAGTCCTAGTCGTAGCCCTAGGCCTAGGCCTAGGCCTAGGCCTAACCGAAACCCTATCCCTATCCCTATCCCTATCCCTAACCCTAACCCTAACCCTAACCGTAACAGTAACCGTAACAGTAACCGTAACCCTAACCCTAACCCTAACCCTAACCCTAACCATAACCCTAACCCTAACCCTAACCCTAACCCTAACCCTAATCCTAACCCTAACCCTAGCCCTAGCCCTAGCCCTAGCCCTAGCCCTAGCCCTAGCCCTAACGCTAATCTTATCCCTAGCCATACACCTAGACCTAAGACGTAACTTGCCCTAGCCCTAGCCCTAGCCCTAGCCCTAGCCCTAGCCCTAACGAGAACCCTAACCAAAACCCTAACCCTAACCCTAACTGTAACCCTAACCCTAAAGGTAATGCAAATCGTAACACTAACCCAACCCTAAGCCTACCCCTACCCCTAGACCTCTTCCGAAACCTATCCCTAACCCTAGCCGTAAGTCTAACCCAAACCCTAACACTCACCCTAAACCTAACCCTAGCCCTACGCTTAAGCCTAGCTCTAGCCCTAGCCCTAGCCGCAGCCCTAGCCGCAGCCCTAGCCCTAGCCCTGGCCCTAGCCCTAGCCCTAGCCCAAGGCGTAGTCCTAGGTGTAGCTCTACCCCTAGCCCTAGCGTTTACCCTAAACCTAGCCCAGCCCTAGCCCTAGCCGTATCCGTATCCTGAGGCTTAGCCCTAGCCCTAGCCCTAGCCCTATTCCTAGTCTTAGACCTAGGCCTAGCCCTAGCCCTAGCCCTAACCCTAACCCTAACCCTAACCGCAACCCTAACCCTAACCCTAACCCTAACCCTAACCCTAACCCTAACCCTAACTTTAACCCTAGGCCTAGGCCTAGCCCTCACACTCTCCCTAAGCTGAGCCCTAACCCTAACCCTTGCCGTACTGCTAGACCAAGGCCGAACCCTAGCCGTAGCCCTAGCCCGCTCCCTCGCCAAAAACCTAGGCCCGAGCCTAGCCCTAGCCCTAGCCCTTATATTACCCGTAACCCTAACCCTAAACTCAACCCTATCCAATACTCTGAACCGAACCCGAGCCCTAGCCCTAGCCCTAACCCTAACCCTAATCCAAGCCCTATCCCTATCCCTATCCCTATCCCTATCCCTATCCCTATCCCTATCCCTATCCCTATCCCTAACCCTAACCCTAACCCTAACCCTAACCCTAACCCTAACCCTAACCCTATCCCTAACCCTAACTTTAGCCCAGCCCTGGCCCATGCGGAGCCATAGCGCTAGTGCTAGCGCTAGCGCTAGCCCTAACCCTAACCCTACCTCTAGTGTTATCCCTAGCCCTAACCCTAGCCCCAGCCCGAACATTAACCCTAAACCCAACCCTAAACCCAACCCTATCCAATACCCTAAACCGACTCATAGCCCTAAACCTAACTCTTAACCCTAACTCTAACCACAACCCTAACCCTAACCCAATCCCTTACCCTTACCCTAACCCTAACCCTAACCTCAACCCTATCCCTATCCCTATCCCTATCCCTATCCCTATCCCTATCCCTATCCCTATCCCTATCCCTATCCCTATCCCTATCCCTATCCCTAGTCCTTGCCCTTGCCCTTACCCTTACCCTAACAATAAACATATCCCTAACCCTATCCCTATTCCTATTCCTATCCCTACCCCTACCCCTATCCCTACCCCTACCCCTACCCCTACCCCTACCCCTACCCCTACCCCTACCCCTACCCCTACCCCTACCCCTACCCCTACCCCTACCCCTACCCCTAACCCTAACCCTAACCCTAAACTTAATCGTAACCTTAGCCTTAGCCCTGGGCCTAGCCAAAGCCCTAGTCCTAGCCGTAGCCTAGGCTAGTCATAGACCTAGGCCTAGGCCTAGGCCTAACCCTAACCCTAGATCAGCCCAAACGCTAGCGCTACCGCTAGCGGTAGCCCTAACCCTAACCCTAACCCTAATCTTATCTCTAGCCCAAGCCCTAGTCTTAGCCCTAGCCCTAGCCTTAACCCCAACCCTAACCCTAACTCTAACACAAACCATAACCCTATCCCAAACCCTAACCCCAACTTTAGCCCAGCCCTAGCCCTAGCCCAAGCCCTAGCCCTAGCCCTAGCCCTAACCCTAGCCCTAGCCCTAGCCCTAACCCTAACCGTAACCCTAACCGTAACCTTAACCCTAACCCTAACCCTAACCCTAACCCTAACCTTAACCCTAACCCTAACCAACACTAGCCCTAACCCTAACCATAATCCTAACCCCAACTTTAGCCCAGCCCTAGCCCAAGCCCTAGCCCTAGCCATAGTGCTAGCCCTAGCGCTAGCCCTAACCCTAACCCTAACCCTAACCCTAACCCTAACCCTAACCCTAACCCTAACCCTAACCCTAACCCTAACCCTAACCCTAACCCTAACCCTAACCCTAACCCCAACCCAACCCAGCCCCAGCCCCAGCCCTAGCCCTAGCCCTAGCCCTAACCCTAACCCTAACCCTAACCCTAGCCCTAGCCCTAGCCCTAATGCTAATTTTATCCCGAGCCATACACCTAGACCTAAGACTTAGACTTGCCCTAGCCCTAGCCCGGGGATGGCCAACCTATAACATGCATGTCACAGGTGACACGCCAAGCCCTTTTGGGTGACACACCTGGTCACCCTGGCACCTTGGCATTTAGTGCTTGCTTGTTCTTGAAGTGTACAAAATACCAACTTTCAATTGAAATTTAGCAAATGTAAAGAATTGTTTATTTTTGCTTTTAATAAAATACATATATCAAAAATATAACTTTTTTACTAGAGCTACAAATATCACAAAATTATGGATATTTCTAGATGTGACACAGCACACGAGTTAAGCTAGGTTTTCTTGCGAATTTTGACACACCGATCTCAAAAGGTTCACCATCACTGCCCCAGCCCTTACCGTAGTGCTAGCCTGAGCCCGAGCCCTAGTCCTAGGCGTAGGCCTAGCCGTACCCCTACCCCTAGCCTTTACCCTAACCCTAGCCCACCCCTACCCCTAGCAGTAGCCGTATACTGAGCCCTAGTTCTAGCCCTACCCCTACTCCTAGTCTTAGACCTAGGCCTAGGCCTAACCCTAACCCTAACCTTAACTCTAACCCTAACCCTAGGCCTAGCCCTCGCACTCACCCTAAGCCTAGCCCTAGACTAACCCTTACCCTACTCCTAGCCCTAGGCCTAACCCTAGGACTAGCTCTAGCCCTTGCCCTTGCCCTCGCCCTAACACTAACCCTAAACCCAACCCTATCCACTACCATAAATCGAACCCTAGCCCTAACCCTAACCCTAACCCTAAACCTAACTCTAATCCAAACCGAAACCCTATCCCTATCCCTATCCCTATCCCTATCCCTATCCCTATCCCTATCCCTAGTCCTTGCCCTTACCCTTACCCTAACCCTAACAATAAACTTATCCCTAACCCTATCCCTATTCCTATCCCTACCCCTACCCCTATCCCTACCCCTACCCCTACCCCTACCCCTACCCCTACCCCTAACCCTAACCCTAACCCTAACCCTAACCCTAATCGTAACCCTAGCCTTAGCCCTGGCCCTATCCAAAGCCCTAGCCCTAGCCGTAGCCTAGGCTAGTCAGAGACCTAGGCCTAGCCCTAACCCTAACCCTAGACCAGCCCGAGCGCTAGCGCTAGCGCTAGCGCTAGCGCTAGCGGTAGCCCTAACCCTAACCCTAACCCTAACCCTAATATTATCTCTAGCCCAAGCCCTAGTCTTAGCCCTAGCCCTAGCCCTAGCCCTAGCCCTAACCCTAACCCTAACCCTAACCCCAACTTTAGCCCAGCCCTAGCCCAAGCCCTAGCCCTAGTGCTAGACCTAGTGCTAGCCCTAACTCTAACCCCAACCCAACCCAGCCCCAGCCCTAGCCCTAGCCCTAGCCCTAGCCCTAGCCCTAGACCTAGCCCTAGACCTAGCCCTAGCCCTAGCCCTAGCCCTAGCCCTAGCCCTAGCCCTAGCCCTAGCCCTAACCCTAAACTTAAACCTAAACCTAAACCTAAACCTAAACCTAATCTTAACCCTGGCCCTACCACCAGCGCTAAGTCTAAGCCTAAGCCTAGCCTAAGCCCTAGCCCTAGCCGTAGGCTAGCCCTAGCCCTAGTCGTAGACCTAGGCCTAGACTGAACCCTAACCCTAATCCTAGCCCAGCCTTCGCACTAGCGCTAGCGCTAGCCCTAACGCTAGCCCTAGCCCTAACCCTAACCCTAATCTTATCTCTAGCCCTAGCCCTAGCCGTAGCCCTAGGTCTAACCTTACCCCTAACCCTACCCCTATTCCTAACCGTAACCCTAACTGTAACAATAAACTTAGCCCTAGCCCTAGCCCTAGCCCTAGCCCTAGCCCTAACCCTAACCCTAACGCTAACCCTAACATTTGCCAAGCCCTAGACCAAACCTAGCACTAGCCCTAACCCTAACCCTAACCCTAACCTTAGCCTTAACTCTAAGACAAAACCTAACACCAACCCTAGCCCCACTCACAACCCTAAGACTAAGACTAGCCCTAGTTCTAGCCGTAGCCCTAGTCCTAGCCCTAGCCCTAGCACTTGTCCTAGTCGTAGAACTAGGCCTAGGCCTAGGCCTAGGCCTAACCGAAACCCTAACCCTAACCCTAACCCTAACCCTAACCCTAACCCTAACCCTAACCCTAACCCTAACCCTAACCCTAACCCTAACCCTAACCCTAACCCTAACCCTAACCCTAACCCTAACCCTAACCCTAACCCTAACTGTAACAATAAACTTAGCCCTAGCCCTAGCCCTAGCCCAAGCCCTAGCCCTAGCCCTTGCCCAAACACTACCCGTAACGCTACTCCTACCCCTACCCCTACCCCTACCCCTACCCCTAGCCCTAACCCTACCCGTAACACTAATTCTAACCCTAGCCCTAGCCCGAACCCGAACCCGAAAACTAACCCTAACCCTAACCCTAACCCTCACCCTAATCCCAATCTTAACCCTAGCCCTACCGCTAGCCCTAATCCTAATCCTAATCCTAATCCTAATCCTAATCCTAATCCTAAATCTAAGCCTAAGCCTAAGCCTAAGCCTAAGCCTAAGCCTAAGCCTAAGCCTAGCTGGAGCCCGAGCCCGAGACCTAGCCAAAGCCCTACCCTTAGACGTATCCATAGCTTTAGCCCTAGCCGTAGCGTAGACCTAGTGGTAGACCTAGGCCTATGCCTAACCCTAACCACAGTCCAGCCCTAGCGATAGCGATAGCCGTAACCCTAGCCCTAGCCCTAACCCTAACCCCAATCGTCACTCTAGCCCTAGCCTTAGCCCTAGCTCTAACACTA